>CM060899.1:1172500-1185000 GCA_030762935.1 Hymenopus coronatus | reverse complement strand
GTAGGTGGATAGGTGGGTAGGTAGGTAGGTTTGTAGGTGGTTAGGTGGGTAGGTGGGTAGGTAGGTAGGTAGGTGGGTAGGTGGGTGTGTGGGTTTGTGGGTGGGTGGCTAGGTAGAAAGATAGATAGAAGAATAGATAAATAGATAGATAGATAAGAAGGTAGGTAGGTGGGTGAGTTGGTGCATGGGTGGGTTGGGTGGGTGGGAAGGGGGATTGGTGGGTTGGTGGGTGGCCAGGTGGGTAGGTGGGAAGGTGGTTAAGTGGGTAGGTGACTTGGTGGGTAGGTTGGTAGATAGGTAGGTAGGTAGGTAGGTGAGTAGGTGGGTAGGTGGGTGGGTAGGTGGGTAGGTGGGTGGGCGGTTGGGTGGGTGGCTAGATAGAAGGATGGATGGATGGATGGATAGATAGATAGATAGATAGATAGATAGATAGATAGATAGATAGATAGATAGATAGATAGATAGATAGATAGATAGATAGATAGATAGATAGATAGATAGATAGATGGATGGATGGATGGATGGAATGATGGATGGATGGATGGATGGATAGATAGATAGATATATAGGTAGGTAGGTAGGTAGGTGGGTATGTGGGCGGGTGGGTGCTTAGGTGGGTGGGTAGGTGGCTATTTGGGTAGGTAGGTGGGTGGGTAGGTGGGTGGGTGGGTGGGTAGGTGGGTGGGTGAATGGGTGGGTGAGTGGGTGGGTAGGTGGGTAGGTGGGTGCGGGGGTGGGGGGTAGATGTGTGGGTAGGTGGTTAGGTGGGTAGGTGGGTAGGTTGGTAGGTGGATAGGTAGGTGAGTGGGTGGGTGAGGGGAGGGTGGGTGGTTAGGTGGATGGGTCGGTGAGACGGTGGGTGGGTAGGTGGTATGGCGGGTGGTAGGTGAGTGGGTGGGAGTGTGGGTGGGTGGTCAGGTGGGTGAGTTGGTGGGTGGGTGGATGGGTGGGGGTGTGGGTGGGTGGGTTTTTGGATGGGTGGCTATATAGATAGATAGACAGATAGATAGATAGAAAGATAGATAGATAGATGGATAGATAGAGAGCTAGATAGAATGATAGATAGATATATAGATAGGTAGGTAGGTGGGTGGGTGGGTGAATTGGTAGGTATGTAGGTGGGTGGGTAGGTGGGTAGGTGGGTGAGTGGGTGAAGAGGTGGGTAGGTAGGTGGGTGGGTATGTGGGTGGGTAGGTGGGTAGGTGGGTGAGTGTGTGGGTAGGTGGGTAATAGGTGGGTAGGTGGATAGGTGGGTAGGTCGGTAGGTGGGTAGGTGGGTGGGTGGGTGGATGGGTAGGTGGGTAGGTGGTTGGGTCGGTGGGTGGGTGGGTGAATGGGTAGGTGGGTAGGTAGGTAGTTGGGTGGGTGGATGCGTGGGTTTGTGGGTAGGTGGGTGAGTGGGTGGGTGGGTGGGTGGGGGTTGGGTGGGTGGGTAGGTAGTTCGGAAGGTTTGTAGGTAAGTAGGTATTTAGGTAGGTGGGTAGATGGGTGGGTGGATGGGTGATGGTGAGGGGGAGTGGGTGGGTAGGTGGGTAGGTGGGTAGGTGGGTAGGTTGGTAGGTTGGTAGGTAGATAGGTAGGTAGGTGGGTGGTGGTTAGGTGGGTAGGTGGGAGGGTGGGTAGGTGTGTAGGTTGGTAAGTGGGTTGGCGGGTTGGTGGGTTTGTGGGTGGGTGGATAGATAGATAGCTAGATAGATAGATAGATAGATAGATAGATAGATACGTAGGTAAATAGGTGGGTGGGTGGGGGTGGGCGTGGGTGGGGGGTGGGAAGGTGGGTAGGTAGGTGAGTAGGTGGTTAGGTGGGTAGGTGGGTGGGTGGGTAGGTGGGTAGGTGGGTGGGTGGGTATATGGGTGGGTGGATAGATAGATACATAGATAGCTAGATAGACAGATAGCTAGATAGATAGAGAGATAGTAAGGTAGATAGGTGGGTTGGTGGGTGGGTGGGAGGGGGGGTTTTGGGGCGTTGGGGATGAGAGTTGTGGGTACGTGGGTAGGTGGGTAGGTGGGTAGGGTGGTAGGTAGGTAGGTAGGTGGGTTGCTGGTTAGGTGGGTAGATGGGTGTTTGGGTAGGTGGGTAGGTGGGTGGGTGGGTTTATGGGTGGGTGGGTAGATAGATAGATAGATAGATAGATAGATAGACAGATATATAGATAGATAGATAGATAGATAGATAGATAGATAGATAGATAGATAGATAGTAAGATAGATAGATAGATAGATAGATAGATAGATAGATAGATAGATAGATAGATAGATAGATAGATAGATAGATAGATAGATAGATAGAAAGATAGATAGATAGATGGATAGATAGATAGATAGCTAGCTAGATAGATAGAGAGATAGTTAGATAGATAGATAGATAGATAGTTATGTAGGTAGGTAGATAGGTGGGTGGGAGTGTGGGTGGGTGAGTGGGTCGGTGGGTGGGTGTGGTGGGTGTGTGGGTGGGGGGTAGGTGGGTGGTTGGGTAGGTGGGTAGGTGGTTGGATGCGTGGGAGGGTGGGTTTGTGGGTGGGTGGATAGATAGATACATAGGTAGGTAGGTAGATAGATGTGTGGGTGGGTGATTGGGTGGGTGGGTAGGTGGGTGCGCGGGTGGGGGGTAGATGGGTGGGTAGGTGGGTTGTGGGGGGTTGGGGTGTGGGTGGGTAGGTGGATAGGTAGGCGAGTGGGTGGGTGAGGGGATGGTGGGTTGTTAGGTGGATGGGTCGGTGAGACGGTGGGTGGGTAGGTGGTATGGCGGGTGGTAGGTGAGTGGGTGGGAGTGTGGGTGGGTGGTCAGGTGGGTGAGTTGGTGGGTGGGTGGATTGGTGGGGGTGTGGGTGGGTGGGTAGGTGGGTTTTTGGATGGGTGGCTAGACAGATAGATAGACAGATAGATTGATGGATAGATAGAAAGATAGATAAATAGATGGATAGATAGAGAGCTAGATAGATTGATAGATAGATATATAGATAGGTAGGTAGGTGGTTGGGTGGATGAGTTGGTAGGTAGGTAGGTGGGTGGGTATGTGGGTAGGTAGGTGGGTAGGTGGGTGAGTGTGTGGGTAGGTGGGTAATAGGAGGGTAGGTGGATAGGTGGGTAGGTCGGTAGGTGGGTAGGTGGTTGGGTCGGTGGGTGGGTGGGTGGATGGGTAGGTGGGTAGATGGATGGGTCGGTGGGTGGGTGGATGGGTAGGTGGGTAGGTAGGTAGTTGGGTGGGTGGATGCATGGGTTTGTGGGTAGGTGGGTGAGTGGGTGGGTGGGTGGGGGTTGGGTGGGTGGGTAGGTAGTTCGGAAGGTTTGTAGGTAGGTAGGTATTTAGGTAGGTGGGTAGGTGGGTGGGTGGATGGGTGATGGTGAGGGGGAGTGGGTGGGTAGGTGGGTAGGTGGGTAGGTGGGTACGTGGGTAGGTTGGTAGGTTGGTAGGTATATAGGTAGCTAGGTGGGTGGTGGTTAGGTGGGTAGGTGGGAGGGTGGGTAGGTGTGTAGGTTGGTAAGTGGGTTGGCGGGTTGGTGGGTTTCTTTGTGGGTGGATAGATAGCTAGATAGATAGATAGATAGATAGATAGATACGTAGGTAGATAGGTGGGTGGGTGGGGGTGGGCGTGGGTGGGGGGCGGGTGGGTGGGAAGGTGGGTAGGTAGGTAGGTAGGTGGGTAGGTGGTTAGGTTGGTAGGTGGGTAGGTGGGTAGGTGGGTGGGTGGGTTTATGGGTGCGTGGATAGATAGATAGGTAGATAGATAGATAGATAGATAGATAGATACATAGATAGATAGATAGATAGATAGATAGATAGATAGATAGATAGATAGATAGATAGATAGATAGATAGATAGATAAATAGATAGATAGATAGGTATATAGATAGATAGATAGGTAGGTAGGTAGGTAAGTTAGGTAGGTAGGTAGGTAAGGTAGGTAGGTAGGTAGGTAAGTAGCTAGGTAGGTAGGTATGGTACGTAGGTAGGTAGGTAGGTAGGTAGGTAGGTGGGTGGGGGATTGTGGGGGTTGTTGGGTGGCAGGGCCGGAGGTGGGTAGGTGGGTAGGTGTGTGCGTGGGTAGGTTGGTAGGTTGGTTGGTTGGTAGGTAGGTAGGTGGGTTGGTGGTTAGGTGGGTAGGTGGGTGGGCGGGTTGGTGGGTTTGTGGGTGGGTGGATAGATAGATAGATAGATAGATAGATAGATAGATAGATAGATAGATAGATAGATAGATAGATAGATAGATAGATAGATAGATAGATAGATAGATAGGTAGGTAGATAGGTGGGTGGGTGGTTGGGGGATGGGGGTGGTTGGTTAGTTGGGTGGGTGGGAAGGTGGGTAGGTAGATAGGTGGGTGGGTGGCTAGGTGGGTGGGAGGGTAGGTGGGTAGGTGGGTGGGTTTATGGGTGGGTGGATAGAATGATAGATAGATAGATAGATAGATAGATAGATAGATAGATAGATAGATAGATAGATAGATAGATAGGTAGGTAGATAGATAGGTAGGTAGGTGGATAAGTGGGTGGGAGGGTGATTGGGTGGGTGGGTAGGTGGATGCGGGGGTGGGGGTAGATGGGTGGGTAGGTGTGTTGTGGGGGGGTTGGCGGGGTTGGGGGTGGGTGGGTAGGTGGTTAGGTGGGTAGGTGGGTAGGTTGGTAGGTGGGTAGGTGGGTGGGTGGATGGGTAGGTGGCTAGGTGGTTGGGTCGGTGGGTGGGTGGGTGAATGGGTAGGTGGGTAGGTAGGTAGTTGGGTGAGTGGATTCGTGGGTTTGTGGGTAGGTGGGTGAGTGGGTGGGTGGCTGGGGGTTGGGTGGGTGCCTAGGTAGTTCGGAAGGTTTGTAGGTAAGTAGGTATTTAGGTACGTCGGTAGATGGGTGGGTGGATGGGTGATGGAAAGGGGGAGTGGGTGGGTAGGTGGGTAGGTGGGTACGTGGGTAGGTTGGTAGGTTGGTAGGTAGATCGGTAGGTAGGTGGGTAGGTGGGAGGGTGGGTAGGTGTGTAGGTTGGTAAGTGGGTTGGCGGGTTGGCGGGTTTGTGGGTGGATAGATAGACAGCTAGATAGATAGATAGATACGTAGGTAGATAGGTGGGTGGGTGGGGGGTGGGCGTGGGTGAGGGGTGGGGGGAAGGGAAGGTGGGTAGGTAGGTAGGTGGGTAGGTGGTTATGTGGGTAGGTGGGTGGGTGGGTAGGTGGGTAGGCTGGGTAGGTGGGCGGGTTTATGGGTGGGTGGTTAGATAGATAGATACATAGATAGCTAGATAGATAGATAGATAGATAGGTAGAAAGGTAGATAGGTGGGTGGGTGGATGGGTGGGAGGGGTGTTGTCGGGGGGTTGCGGTTGGGGGGGTTTGGATAGGTGGGTAGGTGGGTAGGGTGGTAGGTAGTTAGGTAGGTAGGTGGGTTGTTGGTTAGGTGGGTAGGTGGGCGGGTGGGTAGGTGGGTATGTGGGTAGGTGGGTGGGTGGGTGGGTTTATGGGTGGGTGGATAGATAGATACATAAATAGATAGATAGATAGACAGATAGATAGATGGATAGATAGACAGATAGATAGATAGATAGATAGTAAGATAGATAGATAGAGAGATAGATAAGTGGATAGATAGATAGGTAGGTAAGTAGATAGGTTAGTGGGTGGGTGGGTGGGTGGGTGGCGAGTGGGTGTGGGGGGTGCGTGTTGGTGGGTGGGTTTTTGGGTGGGTGGTTAGATAGATGGATAGATAGATAGATAGATAGATAAATAGATGGATAGATAGATAGATGGATAGATAGATCGATAGATAGATAGATAGATAGATAGATAGTAAGATAGATAGATAGAGAGATAGATAAGTGGATAGATAGATAGATAGGTAGGTAAGTAGATAGGTGGGTGGGTGGGTGGGTGGGTGGCGAGTGGGTGTGGGGGGTGCGTGTTGGTGGATGGGTTTTTGGGTGGGTGGTTAGATAGATGGATAGATAGATAGATAGATAGATAGATAGATAGATAGATAGATAGATAGATAGATAGATAGATAGATAGATAGATAGATAGATAGATAGATAGATAGATAGATAGATGGATAGAGAGATAAATGGATAGATAGATCGATAGATAGATAGATAGATAGATAGATAGATAGATAGATAGATAGATAGATAGATAGATAGATAGATAGATAGATAGATAGATAGATAGATAGATAGATAGATAGATAGATAGATAGATAGATAGATAGATAGATAGATAGATAGATAGGTTGATAGATAGATAGATGGATAGATAGATAGATAGATAGATAGTTTGATAGATAGATAGATAGATAGATAGATAGATACTTAGGTAGGTAGGTAAATAGGTGGGTGGGTGGGTGGGTGGGGATTTGGGTGAGTGGGTGGGGGGGTAGCTGGGTGGGCGGGTAGGTGGGTAGGTATGTAGGTGGGTAGGTTGTAGGTAGGTGGGTAGGTGTATGGTTGGGTAGGTGGGTAGGTGGGTAGGTGGTTGGATGGGTGGGTGGGTGGGTTAGTGGGTGGGTGGATAGATAGATACATAGATAGGTAGATAGATAGATAGATAGATAGGTAGATAGATAGGTGGGTGGTTGGGTGAATGGGTGGGTGGTTAGGTGGGTGCAGAGGGGCCGGGTAGATGGGTAGGTGGGTTGTGAGGGGGGTTGGGGGTGGGTGGGTAGGTGGTTAGGTGGGTAGATGGGTAGGTGGATAGGTGGGTGAGTGGGTGGGTGGGGGGAAGGGTGGGTGGGTAGGTGGATGGGTCGGTGAGACGGTGGGTGGGTAGGTGGTATGCGGGTGGTGGGTGAGTGGGTGTGTGTGGGTGGGTGGTCAGGTGGGTGGGTGGATGGGTGGGGGTGTGGTTGGGTGGGTGGGTTTTTGGGTCGGTGGCAAGGAGGGTTTTTGGGTGGGTGGCTAGATAGATGGATAGATAGATAGATAGATAGATAGATAGATAGATAGATAGATAGATAGATAGATAGATAGATAGATAGATAGATAGATAGATAGATAGATAGATAGATAGATAGATAGATAGATAGATAGATAGATAGATAGATAGATAGATAGATAGATAGATAGATAGATAGATAGATGGATGGATAGATACATAGATAGATAGATAGATAGATAGATAGATAGATAGATAGATAGATAGATAGATAGATAGATAGATAGATAGATAGATAGATAGATAGATAGATAGATAGATAGATAGATAGATAGATAGATAGATAGATAGGTAGGTAGGTAGGTAGGTAAGTTAGGTAGGTAGGTAGGTAAGGTAGGTAGGTGGGTAAGTAGCTAGGTAGGTAGGTAGGTAGGTAGGTAGGTACGTAGGTAGGTAGGTAGGTAGGTAGGTAGGTGGGTGGGGGATTGTGGGGGTTGGTGGGTGGCAGGGCCGGTAGGTGGGTAGGTGGGTAAGTGTGTGCGTGGGTAGGTGGGTAGGTTGGTTGGTAGGTAGGTAGGTAGGTGGGTTGGTGGTTAGGTGGGTAGGTGGGTGGGCGGGTTGGTGGGTTTGTGGGTGGGTGGATAGATAGATAGATAGATAGATAGATAGGTAGGTAGGTAGGTGGGTAGGTGGGTAGGTGGGTGGGTAGGTGGGTAGGTGGGTGGGTTTATGGGTGGGTGGATAGATAGATAGATAGATAGAGAGATAGCTAGATAGATAGAGAGATAGGTAGGTAGAAAGGTAGGTAGATAGGTGGGTTGGTGGGTGGGTGGGGGGGGTTTGGGGCGTTGGGGGTGAGAGTTATGGGTACGTGGGTAGGTGGGTAGGTGGGTAGCGTGGTAGGTAGGTAGGTAGGTAGGTGGGTTGCTGGTTAGGTGGGTAGATGGGTGTGTGGGTATGTGGGTAGGTGGGTGGGTGGGTTTATGGGTGGGTGGGTAGATAGATAGATAGATAGATAGATAGATAGACAGACAGATATATAGATAGATAGATAGATAGATAGATAGATAGATAGATAGATAGATAGATAGATAGATAGATAGATAGGTAGATAGATAGATAGGTAGATAGATTGATAGATAGATAGATAGCTAGATAGATAGAGAGATAGTTAGATAGATAGATAGATAGTTATGTAAGTAGGTAGATAGGTGGGTGGGAGTGTGGGTGGGTGAGTGGGTGGGTGGGTGGGGGTGGTGGGTGTGTGGGTGGGGGGTAGGTGGGTGGTTGGGTAGGTGGGTAGGTGGTTGGATGCGTCGGAGGGTGGGTTTGTGGGTGGGTGGATAGATAGATACATAGATAGGTAGATAGATAGATAGGTAGGTAAGTAGATTGGTGGGTGTGTGATTGGGTGGGTGGGTAGGTGGGTGCGCGGGTGGGGGGTAGATGGGTGGGTAGGTGGGTTGTGGGGGGATTGGGGTGTGGGTGGGTAGGTGGGTAGGTGGGTAGGTGGATAGGTAGGTGAGTGGGTGGGTGAGGGGAGGGTGATGGTTAGGTGGATGGGTCGGTGAGACGGTGGGTGGGTAGGTGGTATGGCGGGTGGTAGGTGAGTGGGTGGGAGTGTGGGTGGGTGGTCAGGTGGGTGAGTTGGTGGTTGGGTGGATGGGTGGGGGTGTGGGTGGGTGGGTAGGTGGGTTTTTGGATGGGTGGCTAGATAGATAGATAGACAGATAGATTGATGGATAGATAGAAAGATAGATAGATAGATGGATAGATAGAGAGCTAGATAGATTGATAGATAGATATATAGATAGGTAGGTAGGTAGGTGGGTGGGTGGGTGAGTTTGGTAGGTAGGTAGGTGGGTGGGTATGTGGGTGGGTAGGTGGGTGAGTGTGTGGGTAGGTGGGTAATAGGAGGGTAGGTGGATAGGTGGGTAGGTCGGTAGGTGGGTAGGTGGTTGGGTCGGTGAGTGGGTGGGTGGATGGATAGGTGGGTAGATGGTTGAGTCGGTGAGTGGGTGGATGGGTAGGTGGATAGGTAGGTAGTTGGGTGGGTGGAAGCGTGGGTTTGTGGGTAGATGGGTGAGTGGGTGGGTGGGTGGGGGTTGGGTGGGTGGGTAGGTAGTTCGGAAGGTTTGTAGGTAAGTAGGTATTTAGGTAGGTGGGTAGGTGGGTGGGTGGGGTGATGGTGAGGGGGAGTGGGTGGGTAGGTGGGTAGGTTGGTAGGTTGGTAGCTATATAGGTAGGTAGGTGGGTGGTGGTTAGGTGGGTAGGTGGGAGGGTGGGTAGGTGTGTAGGTTGGTAAGTGGGTTGGCGGGTTGGTGGGTTTGTGGGTGGGTGGATAGATAGATAGCTAGATAGATAGATAGATACGTAGGTAGATAGGTGGGTGGGTGGGTGGGTGGGCAGGTGGGTAGGTAGGTAGGTGGGTAGGTGGTTAGGTTGGTAGGTGGGTGGGTGGGTAGGTGGGTAGGTGGGTAGGTGGGTGGGTGGGGTAGGTGGGTAGGTATGTAGGTGGGTAGGTTGTATGTAGGTGGGTAGGTGTATTGTTGGGTAGGTGGGTAGGTGGTTGGGTGGGTGGGAGGGTGGGTTAGTGGGTAGGTGGATAGATAGATAGATAGATAGATAGATAGATAGATAGATAGATAGATAGATAGATAGATAGATAGATAGATAGATAGATAGATAGATAGATGGATGGATAGATACATAGATAGATAGATAGATAGATAGATAGATAGATAGATAGATAGATAGATAGATAGATAGATAGATAGATAGGTATATAGATAGATAGATAGATAGATAGATAGATAGATAGATAGATAGATAGATAGATAGATAGATAGATAGATATCTAGATAGATAGGTAGGTAGGTAGGTAAGTTAGGTAGGTAGGTAAGGTAGGTAGGTAGGTAAGGTAGGTAGGTAGGTAAGTAGCTAGGTAGGTAGGTAAGGTACGTAGGTAGGTAGGTAGGTATGTGGGTGGGGGATTGTGGGGGTTGGTGGGTGGCAGGGCCGGTAGGTGGGTAGGTGGGTAGGTGTGTGCGTGGGTAGGTGGGTAGGTGTGTGCGTGGGTAGGTTGGTAGGTTGGTAGGTTAGTTGGTTGGTAGGTAGGTAGGTAGGTGGGTTGGTGGTTAGGTGGGTAGGTGGGTGAGCGGGTTGGTGGGTTTGTGGGTGGGTGGATAGATAGATAGATAGATAGGTAGGTAGGTAGATACGTGAGTGGGTGGTTGGGGGGTGGGGGTGGTTGGGTAGTTGGGTGGGTGGGAAGGTGGGTAGGTAGATAGGTGGGTGGGTGGGGTAGGTGGGTGGGTGGGTAGGTGGGTAGGTGGGTAGGTGGGTGGGTTTATGGGTGGGTGGATAGAATGATAGATAGATAGATAGATAGATAGATAGATAGATAGATAGATAGATAGATAGATAGATAGATAGATAGATAGATAGATAGATAGATAGATAGGTAGGTAGGTAGATAGATAGGTAGGTAGGTGGATAGGTGGGTGGGAGGGTGATTGGGTGGGTGGGTAGGTGGATGCGGGGGTGGGGTAGATGGGTGGGTAGGTGTGTTGTGGGGGTTGGCGGGGTTGGGGGTGGGTGGGTAGGTGGTTAGGTGGGTAGGTGGGTAGGTTGGTAGGTGGGTAGGTGGGTGGGTGGATGGGTAGGTGGTTGGGTCGGTGGGTGGGTGGGTGAATGGGTAGGTGGGTAGGTAGGTAGTTGGGGTGGGTGGATTCGTGGGTTTGTGGGTAGGTGGGTGAGTGGGTGGGTGGGTGGGGGTTGGGTGGGTGCGTAGGTAGTTCGGAAGGTTTGTAGGTAAGTAGGTATTTAGGTACGTCGGTAGATGGGTGGGTGGATGGGTGATGGTGAGGGGGAGTGGGTGATTAGGTGGGTAGGTGGGTAGGTGGGTACGTGGGTAGGTTGGTAGGTTGGTAGGTAGATCGGTAGGTAGGTGGGTAGGTGGGAGGGTGGGTAGGTGTGTAGGTTGGTAAGTGGGTTGGCGGGTTGGTGGGGTTTGTGGGTGGGTGGAAAGATAGATAGCTAGATAGATAGATAGATAGATAGATAGGTAGGTAGATAGGTGGGTGGTGGGTGGGGTGGGGGGTGGGCGTGTGGGGGGTGGGGGCAGGGAAGGTGGGTAGGTAGGTAGGTGGGTAGGTGGTTATGTGGGTATGTGGGTGGGTGGGTGGGTGGGTAGGTGGGTAGGTGGGTAGGTGGGTAGGTGGGTGGGTTTATGGGTGGGTGGATAGATAGATAGATACATAGATAGCTAGATAGATAGATAGATAGATAGGTAGAAAGGTAGATAGGTGGGTGGGTGGATGGGTGGGAGGGGTGTTGTCGGGGGGTTGCGGTTGGGGGGGTTTGGATAGGTGGGTAGGTGGGTAGGGTGGTAGGTAGTTAGGTAGGTAGGTGGGTTGTTGGTTAGGTGGGTAGGTGGGCGGGTGGGTAGGTGGGTATGTGGGTAGGTGTGGGTGGGTGGGTGGGTTTATGGGTGGGTGGATAGATAATAGATAGATAGATAGACAGATAGATAGATGGATAGATAGACAGATAGATAGATAGATAGATAGATAGATAGATAGATAGATAGATAGATAGATAGATAGATAGATAGATAGATAGATAGATAGATAGATAGATAGATAGATAGATAGATAGATAGATAGATAGATAGATAGTAAGATAGATAGATAGAGAGATAGATAAGTGGATAGATAGATAGGTAGGTAAGTAGATAGGTTAGTGGGTGGGTGGGTGGGTGGCGAGTGGGTGTGGGGGGTGCGTGTTGGTGGGTGGGTTTTTGGGTGGGTGGTTAGATAGATGGATAGATAGATAGATAGATAGATAGATAGATAGATAGATAGATAGATAGATAGATGGATAGATAGATAGATGGATAGATAGATCGATAGATAGATAGATAGATAGATAGATAGATAGATAGATAGATAGATAGATAGATAGATAGATAGATAGATAGATAGATAGATAGATAGATAGATAGATAGATAGATAGATAGATAGATAGATAGATAGATAGATAGTAAGATAGATAGATAGAGAGATAGATAAGTGGATAGATAGATAGATAGGTAGGTAAGTAGATAGGTGGGTGGGTGGGTGGGTGGGTGGCGAGTGGGTGTGGGGGGTGCGTGTTGGTGGGTGGGTTTTTGGGTGGGTGGTTAGATAGAATGATAGAATGATAGATAGATAGATAGATAGATAGATAGATAGATAGATAGATAGATAGATAGATAGATAGATAGATAGATAGATAGATAGATGGATAGATAGATAAATGGATAGATAGATAGATAGATAGATAGATAGATAGATAGATAGATAGATAGATAGATAGATAGATAGATAGATAGATAGATAGATAGATAGATAGATAGATAGATAGATAGATAGATAGATAGATAGATAGATAGATAGATAGATAGATAGATAGATAGATAGATAGATAGATAGATAGATAGATAGATAGATAGATAGGTAGATAGATAGATAGATAGATAGATAGATAGATAGATAGATAGGTTGATAGATAGATAGATGGATAGATAGATTGATAGATAGTTTGATAGATAGATAGATAGATAGATAGATAGATAGATACTTAGGTAGGTAGGTAGATAGGTGGG
>CM060899.1:1155000-1157500 GCA_030762935.1 Hymenopus coronatus | reverse complement strand
TAGATAGATAGATAGATAGATAGATAGATAGATAGATAGATAGATAGATAGATAGATAGATCGATAGATAGATACATAGATAGATAAATAGCTAGATACATAGATAGGTAGATAGGTAGATACACAGATAGATAGATAGATAGATAGATAGATAGATAGATAGATAGATAGATAGATAGATAAATAGATAGGTAGGTAGATGGATAGGTGGGTGGGGGGTTGGTGGGTAAGTAAATAGGTCGGTACGTAATTGGGTAGGTGGGTAGGTGGATAGGTGTATGTGTGGGTAGATAGGTGGGTGGGTGGCTTGCTAGATAGATAGATAGATACATAGATATGTAGGTAGTTAGATAGATAGATAGATAGAAAGATAGATAGATAGGTAGGTAGGTAGGTAGGTGGGTGTGTTGGTGGGTGGGTGGGTTGGGTGGGTGGGAGGGGGCGATGGGTGGGTAGGTGGGTAGGTGGTTTGGTGGGTAGTTGGGTATGTGGGTAGGTGGGTAGGTATGTAGGTTGGTTGGTAGGTAGGTAGGTAGGTGGGTAAGGTGGGTAGGTGGGTGGGTGTGTAGGTGGGTAGGTGGGTAGGTGGGTGGGTGGTTGGGTGGGTGGCTAGATAGAAGGATGGAAGGATAGATAGATAAATAGATAGATAGATAGATAGATAAATAGATAGAAATATAGATAGATAGATAGATAGATAGATAGATAGATAGATAGATAGATAGATAGATAGATAGATAGATAGATAGGTAGGTAGTTAGATAGATAGATAGATAGATAGATAGATAGATAGATAGATAGATAGATAGATAGATAGATAGATAGATAGATAGATAGATAGATAGATAGTTAGATAGATAGATAGATAGATAGATAGATAGATAGATAGATAGATATATAGATAGATAGATAGATAGATAGATAGATAGATAGATAGATAGATAGATAGATAGATAGATAGATAGATAGGTAGGTAGGTAAGTGGGTGGGTTGGTTGGTGGGTGGGTTGGGTGGGTGGCTAGATAGATAAATAGATAGATAGATAGATAGATAGATAGATAGATAGATAGATAGATAGGTAGGTGGGTAGGTAGATAGATAGATAAATGGATATATAGGTAGGTAAGTAGGTAGGTGGGTGGGTAGGTGGGTGGGTAGGTGGGTGGGGGTGTGGGTGGTTATGTGAGCGCGTGGGTGGTAGGGCGGGTGGGTGGGTAGGTGGGTAGGTGAGTAGGTGGGTAGGTAGGTAGGTTTGTAGGTAGGTAGGTATTTGGGAAGGTGGGTGGGATGGTGGATAGGTGGGTAGGTGGGTGGTTGGGTGGGTGGCTAGATAGAAGGATATATAGAGAGATAGATAGGTAGATAGATAGATAGATAGATAGATAGATAGATAGATAGATAGATAGATAGATAGATATATAGGTAGAAAGATCGATAGATAGATAGATAGATTGATAGATAGATAGATAGATATATAGATAGATAGATAGATAGATAGATAGATAGATAGATAGATAGATAGATAGATAGATAGATAGATAGATAGATAGGTAGGTGGGTGGGTGGGTGAGTGGTTAGGTGGATGGGTAGGTGGGTAGGTGGGTGGTAGGGTGCGTGGGTGGGTAGGTGGGTAGAAGTGTGGGTGGGTTCGTGGGTGGGTGGGTGGTTGGATGGGTGGGTGGATGGTGGGTGAATGGGTAGTTGGGTAGGTGCGTAGGTAGGTTGGTAGGTATGTAGGTAAGTATGTGGGTGGGTGGGTAGTAGTGTAAGTGGGTAGGTAGATAGGTGCCTTGGTAGGAAGGTAGGTAGGTGGGTAGGAGGGGAGGTGGGTAGGTGGGTAGGAGGGGAGGTGGGTAGGTGGGTAGTTGGGTAGGTGGGTGAGTGGGTAATTGGCTGGGTGGGTTGGTAGATAGGTAGGTGGGTAGGTGGGTGGGTGGGTTGGTTGGTGTGTGGGTGGGTGAGTGTGTGGGTGAGTGGGTATGTAGGTGGGGGTTGGGTGGTTAGGTGGGTAGGTAGGTAGGTAGGTAGGTAGGTGGGTAGGTTGGTAGGTGGGTAGGTGGGTTGGTGGGTGGGTGGCTTGCTAGATAGATAGATAGGTAGGTAGTTAGATAGATAGATAAATAGATAGACAGATAGATAGATAGATAGATAGATAGATAGATAGATAGATAGATAGATAGATAGATAGATAGATAGATAGATAGATAGATAGATAGATAGATAGATAGATAGATAGATAGATAGATAGATTGATTGATAGATAGATAGATAGGTAGGTAGGTAGGTGGGTGTGTTGGTGGGTGGGTGGGTGGGTTGGGTTGGTGGAGGGGACTGATGGGTGGGTGGGTGGGTAGGTGGTTAGGTGGTTAGGTGGGTAGGTGGATAGGTGGGTAGGTAGGTATTTTGGTAGGTAGGTGGGTAGGTAGGTAGGTATGTAGGTAGGTAGGTGGGTGGGTGTGTAGGTGGGTAGGTGGGTGGGTGGTTGAGTGGGTAGCTAGAT
>CM060899.1:1135000-1142500 GCA_030762935.1 Hymenopus coronatus | reverse complement strand
ACATGGGGTGTCGGGTAAAGCTCCTTAAACGACCGAGATGTTCGAGTGCAACGCGTCTGAGAAAAAACGCGAAACAAATTTTTAGGAAAGGAAACATTGTATTCGGAGGCAAAATGAAACGCAAAGCGGTATGGCATAAAGGACACCAACAGATGACATGTTCGAGTGCAACGCGCCTCGAAAAGGAAAGAAAAAATGAAAGAGAACTGCAGAAGAAAATGCCTAGCAAAGGGTAAATGACATGGGATGTCGGGTAAAGCTCCTTAAACGACCGAGATGTTCGAGTGCAACGCGTCTGAGAAAAAACGCGAAACAAATGTTTAGGAAAGGAAGCATTGTAATCGGCGGCAAAATGTAACGGGAAGCAGTATGGCATAAAGGACATCAACAGATGACATGTTCGAGTGCAACGCGCCTCGAAAAGGAAAGAAAAAATGAATGAGAACTGCAGAAGAAAATGCCTAGCAAAGGAAAATGACATGGGGTGTCGGGTAAAGTTCCTTAAACGACCGAGATGTTCGAGTGCAACGCGTCTGAGAAAAAACACGAAACAAATGTTTAGGAAAGGAAGCATTGTAATCGGAGGCAAAATGTAACGGGAAGTAATATGGCATAAAGGACATCAACAGATGACATGTTCGAGTGCAACGCGCCTCGAAAAGGAAAGAAAAAATGAATGAGAACTGCAGAAGAAAATGCCTAGCAAAGGGTAAATGACATGGGGTGTCGGGAAAAGCTTCTTAAACGACCGAGATGTTCGAGTGCAACGCGTCTGAGAAAAAACGCGAACAAATGTTTAGGAAAGGAAACATTGTAAACGAAAGGAAAATGGAACGAGAAGCGGTTTGGTATAAAGGCACACCAACAGATGGGATGCTCGAGTGCAACGCGCCTGAGAAAAAACGTGTAACATATGTTTAGCAAAGGAAAAGTTGTAAACGGAAGGAAAATGGAACGAGAAGCATGATGGTGTAAAGCACAAACACGTGTCAGGTGTGAGAGTGCAACGCTCCTCGAAAAATAAAAAATAAAAAAAAAAGTTAAAAATGGTCACTAGAGAAGAAGAAGAAGAAGAAGAAGAAGAAGAAGAAAGTCCAGCGAATGCAAAATGATTAACAGAAAGAAACTGGAAAGATGGGGATGAAAGCAGCGTCCCGAGGTTCACCGGCATCCGGAGGGTTACGATGCCGGGCGGAGCGAGGCCAAGTGCCGGGCAGTGTTAAGCCGTCTGCCTCGAACTGGCTTGCGCCGGGGGAAGCGAGACAGATTACCGGCCAGCGCTGAGCCATCGGCCGGTAACCAAGTTTGCTTGCGGCGGGCGGTGCGAGGTCGTCTGCCATGCACCTCTATTGGGTGTGTTCCATACCCGGCGAGTAGCCTAACTCCTCAGCTAAACCCGACTGTTGCAGATGTGACAAGACGGAGACAGAGAGTTAAGCCCCTGAGAGTGTCGCAAAGCACATTACCGTGATATATGGGGGAGTGCTACGCGCCTTAAAAAAAACCTAATCATGGTGATAAACATGATGAATAATCGTATTATATAAAAATAGAAAGCAACAATCATAATAATAATAGAAAGCAATAATAATAATAAAAATAATAATAAAAATAATAATAATAATAAGAATAATAATAATAATAATAATAATAATAATAATAATAATAATAATAATAATAAGAATAATTATAATGATAAGTGACAGTAGTAGTAGTAGTAGTAGTAGTAGTAGTAGTAGTAGTAGTAGTAGTAGTGATGGTGGTGGTGGTAAGAAGAAGAAGAAAGTAGAATGAAGTGATTAGTAGTAATAATCGTCCTCCGTGGTGTAGTGGTTACCATGCTGACTTCCTATAACCAAGGTCGTGGGTTCAAACCCGGCGGAGGACGATGGATTTTTTCGGGCGTAAAAATCCTTAGCATGGCTTCCTTCGGAAGGGAAGTAAAGCCGTGGGTCCCGTGTCGTAGATTTATGGCACGTAAAAGAACCTCAAGTCTGATAGAGAGGCCTCTGAGCAAAATTAAGCGGTCTTTCACGCTCAGTATAGAATGGGAAGCTGAGAACCACAGCAGTTAAAGAGCGTCCATAAATAACACGCCATTTCATTTTGTTGTTGTTGTAGTAGTATTAGTTGTAATAATAATAATGAGAAGAAGAAGAAGTAGAAGAAGTAATAGAAGAAGAAAGTAGAATGAAGTGATTAGTAGTAGTAGTAGTAAGAATAATAATAGTGAGAAGAATAAGAAGAAGTAGTATAAGAAGAAGAAGAAGTAGAAGAAGAAGAAGAAGAAAGTAGAATGAAGTGATTAGTAGTAGTACTAGTAATAATAATAATAATAAGAAGAAGAAGAAGAGGAGGAAGATGAAGATGAAGAAGAAGAAATAGTAGAAGAAGAAGAAAGTAGAATGAAGTGACTAGTAGTAGTAGTACTAGTAATAATAATAATAAGAAGAAGAAGAAGTACTAGAAGAAGAAGAAAGTAGAATAAAGTGATTATTAGTAGTAATAATAATAAGTGGAAGAAGAAGAAAGTAGAATAAAGTGATTATTAGTAGTAATAATAATAAGTGGAAGAAGAAGAAAATGAAGAAGAAAGTGATTAGCAGTAGTAGTAGTAGTAGCAATAAGTGGTAGAAGAAGAAGAAGAAGAAGAAGAAGAAGAAGAATGAAGTGATTAGTAGTAGTAAGAATAATAATATTAATTATAATAAGAAGAAGAAGATGAAAGTAGAATAAATTGATTAGTAGTAATAATAATAATAAATAGAAGAAGAAGAAGACGAAAGTAGAATAAAGTGATTAGTAGTAGTAATAGTAGTAGTAGTAGTAGTAGTGATTGATAATGAGAAGAAGAAGAATAAAGTGATTAGTAATAATAATAATAATAATAATGATAAAGAGAAGAAGAGGAATAAGAAGAATGAAGTGTGTAGTAGTAGTAGTAGTAGTAGTAGTAGTAGTAGTAGTAGTAGTAGTAGTAGTAGTAGTAGTAGTAGTAGTAAGAAGAAGATGAATTAGAAGGAGAAGAAGAAGGTAGAATAAAGTGATTAGTAGTATAATAATAATAATAATAATAATAATAATAATAATGGAGAGGTAAGTAGAATAAAATGATTAATGCTCTCATTTGGAAAAGATGTCCAAAAACGGTGTTTGTTTACATTTTAGTTGTGAAGATTTCTGCTCTGGAAGCTACAGCAGTGTTTAATGAGGGGAATTTTGCAAGACTTCCCATCCTGAGGAAGTTGGGCTTTACACCAGAAGTCTTCACTGAGCAGATACTGCGTATCATCGATGACCAACGAATCGCTAAGGCAGAGGTGTCAGTGCAGAATATAGAAAAAGTTGCTAGACAGAGGAGCAGAGGAGCTAAAAGAGCTGCAGAGGACCAGGAATATGGATATGGGAAGGTGTATCTAAGGTATGTTTAAGGAACATTCCATCTACACTTGAAATTGATTTTTCTGGATATTAAAATATTCATTCAATAGGAACAAATACACCAGGAACGCCTGGAACGATTTTGATAAAATTTAGCAGTTATTCCTTTTAACCCAAAACGTATTTAAGTGGAACAGTGTTTCAGTCTATAGGGTATAAACGGTTTTATCGTTGAAAAAACATGAACAAAATATCAAATTCAAATCATAAAATTAACAGAAAATAATTGACATAAGTGACTACTTATTAGTGTAGTTTACTATGCTATACAAAAAAAAATTAGAAAAGTTCTCTTGGAATTAGTGTACCAGAAAATAAGAATATAACAAAAACATTAATAATTTGCTCACAGCATTAATAGTTTATTAAATATTGTGGAAAATGTATTTAGAACATGTTGGTTTCCTCTTGACATGTGTATAGTTTCAGTGAAATTCAACAAAAAAAAAAAAAAAATGTAGGAGATGTGAATTCTTTCGTACAGAATATTGGAAGGGAATTTGTTTGCTAATTTGATGGATGTAGAAAGTAATGTGGAGTATATTGTCCCAAAAAGTCCTGCAATGTTGGATTGTTAAACCGTTGAAATGGTATCTTTGAACCTGCGAAGACATTTGGGATCGATAAAAGCAAATTTAAACAAAACTGATTTGGGGGTGATTTAGTTGGTGCCGTGTTGAAAGACTGGACACTGAACGTGTTATTTGACCTTCGTTGGGTCATTCATGTAATGTGTGATGCTGGTCAAATTGATATTTTGTTGAACACAAATCGCAAGAATTAAATGTTTTGATTTATTTCAATGTCCCACCCCACCCTGAAAAGGAGTGTGATGAAGAAGTGATTATTGAACGCGACAATTAAAGGTAATTGCAGCAATCACAAGATACAATGCCGTTATCTCTGCTAAGAAAATGCCGCTCCACAACCCATTGACACTCAAGTTGTCTTCTACAATTTGGCACCGGAATGTGAAATGTTACACATGAACGCGTTACATTGTTGCCGGTGGTAACAGGAGTTATAAATAATGTAACCCACAGACAATCAGGGGGGGTGGACGTATTGATTTAGAGACATAGGTGTTTAGAGCTTCGAGCAAGCTCTTGACAGAGAACATGAAGGGTTTGTCCAAGGAGGCACGTAATGCGTTTCCCCTGTCCGATGTTAACAAGCTGTAAGAATATAGTTGAGTTGCATCAGAAAGGGGTGAAAGTTAACACAATCGATACTCCAGCATCCATCATAATAGCACTAAGTACACGGAGGCATATGTAATCGTGTGTTGTGTTGTTGGAAAAGAAGTCCAAAAAATGTAGTACTTCTCGTAATAAGATATAATTATGCGCTAAATGCAGCAAAACAGTATAATTACGTCGTATGAAATGTTTGCATATTAAGGCCTTTTTCCACGTGACACAGAGGGCTTAATGCATCTTGTGAAATCCCTACATGTACGCAGAAAATATGATTAGTTGGCATCAAGAAATAACTATGAACGTCTTTAATACACAAAACGTGTGTACTATGCACATGAAATCCTGACGCGGAAGAAAGATGTAGTTGCGGAATAATAAAGGACCAAGAAGATGACGGAGAAGAACACGCTGATGGTGATGAGGAATAATACATTTGAAGGACTAATAATGAGAGGCAGAAGACGCATCAATAAGAAGAGTGATGGAGCGGAAGACGTTGCAGAAACAATAAAATAAATAGAAGTAGATGAACGAGAAGTGTATGTATGTGAAGCGGAAGGATGGAGGAAATTGACTATTTCGGAAGCGGAGGGTGATAGACAGGTGGGATTTAGGGAAGGTGTAGTTGATGTGGGAAACTGAGATGTTGGTAAATTATACACATCAGCAAGTGCTACGCGTCTTGGGAGCAACTGCAACGCGTCTGATGGACTTTAAAAAAAATGGAAATAATGATGGCGGAGGTCTCGTCTATCCGACAAGACGAATCCTCCAAGCGAAGGGATGAGTCTCAACAGATCGCAGCGTGGCAACTGCTCTACCGAGTACAACACCCCGCCCGGTACCTAAGTCGTCTACAGACGATTCCGAGTCCCGACTTCGAACGATACACCCATGATCGACCGTTTGGGGCGGGACGGCGATTAGCCAGGTCAGAGTCCTGCCACCGCCCCGATACCCCGCTCGGCAAACAGGGGCTTTGTTCGACCCGCCGCGCAGAACGCGACGGGCCTAAGACGCAATCACATTGTTTGCAGCCTTTCGACTCACGGGACTCCCGAGAGATATCGTTGTCTCGACCAGAAGGGATACGGCCTTAGAGGCGTTCAGGCATAACACCTCGGATGGTAGCTTCGCACCACCGGCCCCTCGACCGAGTGCGTGAACCAAATGTCCGAACCTGCGGTTCCTCTCGTACTGAGCAGGATTACTGTCGCAACGACCGAGTCATCAGTAGGGTAAAACTAACCTGTCTCACGACGGTCTAAACCCAGCTCACGTTCCCTATTGGTGGGTGAACAATCCAACGCTTGGCGATTTCTGCTTAGCAATGATAGGAAAAGCCGGCATCGAAGGATCAAAAAGCGACGTCGCTATGAACGCTTGGCCGCCACAAACCAGTTATCCCTGTGGTAACTTTTCTGACACCTCTTGCTTGAAACTCTCCAAGCCAAAAGGATCGATAGGCCGTGCTTTCGCAGTCCCTATGCGTACTAACCATCGGGATCAAGCCAGCATTTGCCCTTTTGCTCCACGCGAGGTTTCTGTCCTCGCTGAGCTGGCCTTAGGACACCTGCGTTATTCTTTGACAGATGAACCGCCCCAGTCAAACTCCCCGCCTGGCAGTGTCCTCGGATCGGATCGCGCGGGGTACGAGCGCGGCGGAACGGTGACAGCCGCGAACGCCGGAGGCGGGCCGAGTAGGCCCATCCTGACCGACGCGGGCCGGCCGCCGCCGCAACCCTAGCGCTTGGCACGAGAACACCGTGACACCGGGCCACGAGTGGCGCTCGGCGCACGCGCTCCGCCCAACCGAGTAAGTAAAGAAACGATGAAAGTAGTGGTATTTCACTGTCGACACCCAGGGGATGCCTCCCACTTATGCTACACCTCTCATGTCTCCTTACAGTGCCAGACTAGAGTCAATCTCAACAGGGTCTTCTTTCCCCGCTGATTCTTCCAAGCCAGTTCCCTTGGCAGTGGTTTCGCTAGATAGTAGATAGGGACAGAGGGAATCTCGTTAATCCATTCATGCGCGTCACTAGTTAGAAGACGAGGCATTTGTCTATAATCTGCACGGGTAACCCGTGTATTTCCGAGTTATTACCTTGCTCGTCAAGGGGCTCGTTCGGTGTGTATTATTAAATTTTGAGATTTATAAATTTCCCAAGCAGAAGAGAGTCATAGTTACTCCCGCCGTTTACCCGCGCTTGCTTGAATTTCTTCACGTTGACATTCAGAGCACTGGGCAGAAATCACATTGCGTCAACACCCGCTGGGGCCCTCGCAATGCTTTGTTTAATTAGACAGTCGGATTCCCCAAGTCCGTGCCAGTTCTGAGTCGACCGTTGAGTGGCGGCCGAAGAGGGGCACCGCCAGGGGCGGTCCCTCGCAGCGTGGAAGATACGCGGGAGGCCAAGGCACGGGACCGAGCTCGGATCCGCGAAATGCCGACGCAAGCGCCAGCACCCGCTTCGCCTCGCCCAGGCCCGGCACGTTGGCACAAACCCGCTTCCCGACCACGCCTGACGCGCCCCGGTCCTCAGAGCCAATCTTTATCCCGAAATTACGGATCCAATTTGCCGACTTCCCTTACCTACATTAATCTATCGACTAGAGGCTCTTCACCTTGGAGACCTGCTGCGGATATGGGTACGAGCCGGCGCGACACCTCCGCGTGAACCTCTCCCGGATATTCAAGGTCCCAGGGGACGACCCGGACACCGCCGCAACTGCGGTGCTCTTAGCGTTCCAAACCCTATCTCCCTGTTAGAGGATTTCAGGGAACTCCAACGCTTATGCAGAACAGAAAACTCTGCCCGGGTCTCCCGACGGCGTCTCCGGGTCCCTTTGGGTTACC
>CM060899.1:1110000-1130000 GCA_030762935.1 Hymenopus coronatus | reverse complement strand
TCGTTGGCGCAGCACGAATGCGGTTCCTCCTGGCGAAGGAACCGCGTACTGCTGCTGTGTTCACGTTTTACATGGACACATCTCTACACTCGACAATCTCGCAATGCGCGCAAGGTGCGCGAAACGAAGCGTTTCGAGAACACACCAAGCACTCGGAGATTAGAGATTTCAGCGCTGTGTATTGACAGTTTTGTCGCATATGAACCGTGTCATTGGACAGAGGGCCGCGACGATGCTGTAATGCAATTTATGGCGCCACACGGAGGGTTCCAGCTAGGATCCGTTATTCCCTCCTGATGTCAGTGCTACTAGGAGAGGGCTGCGCACTGATCTTTCCGTCAACTCCAAGCCCTCACAACCATAGATTTGACGGTGGTAGGAACGACACTGAAGCGTCTCGAGCTCGGGCCAGCTGGCGGGTGACGAAGGGCGGGCGGAGCGAGGTCGGCTGCCGGGCAGCGCTGTGCCGTCTGCTGTCGACTGAGCTTGGAGCTGGTGGAGCGAGGCGGAGCGTGGCGGAACTACCGGCCAGCGACGTGCCGTCTGCCGGGAACTCGTCGGGTGGCCCGACTGTTGATGTGAAAATGATGAGACGTTGCGAATTACGTAAAGTACACCTACGCAAGATAGAGCAGCTGCAACGCGCCTGCGAAGAAAATTCGAAGAGAAAGAAATAAAATGCCTTCACAAAGAAAAATAAAGAACAGGAGAATACGTGATCACCTGAAAGAAAAACCGGAACGAGAGATGTTACGAGTGCAACGCGCCTCGGGAAGAAAAAAGAAAGTAAATAATGTCTAACAAAGGGAACATATCAACGGATAGAAACCGGAATGGCAAGGGGTATTCAAAAAAGCATAGTAAGGTGCGAGAGGTGCGAGTGCAACGCGCCAAAAAAAAAAAAAAAAATCGTGAAAAAAGCGTTCAGCCAAGGAAAACCGGTAAACGGAAGCCAAACGAAACCAGAAGCGGTATTGCGTAAAGCACACCAACAGGTGAGATGTTCGAGTGCAACGCCTCTCGAAAACAATGAATGAGTACCGCTGAGGAAAATGCCTAGCAAAGGGAAAATGACAAGGGGTGTGCGAGTGCAACGCGTCTGAGAAA
Organism: Hymenopus coronatus; assembly: GCA_030762935.1. NCBI lineage: Eukaryota > Metazoa > Arthropoda > Insecta > Mantodea > Hymenopodidae > Hymenopus > Hymenopus coronatus. The sequence continues at coordinate 1,128,893 of CM060899.1, read as the reverse complement.
AAAGGCGAAACAAATGTTTAGGAAAGGAAACATTGTATTCGGAGGCAAAATGTAACGCGAAGCGGTATGGCATAAAGAACACCAACAGATGACATGCTCGAGTGCAACGCGCCTCGAAAAGGAACGAAAAAATGAATGAGAACTGCAGAAGATAATGCCTAGCAATGGGAAAATGACATGGGGTGTCGGGTAAAGCTCCTTAAACGACCGAGATGTTCGAGTGCAACGCGTTTGAGAAAAAACGCGAAACAAATGTTTAGGAAAGGAAGCATTGTAATCGGAGGCAAAATGTAACGGGAAGTGGTATGACATAAAGGACATCAACAGATGGCAGGTTCGAGTGCAACGCGCCTCTAAAAGGAAAGAAAAAAGGAATTAGAACTGCAAAAGAAAATGCCTAGCAAAGGGGAAAATGACATGGGGTGTCGGGTAAAGCTCCTTAAATCTCCGAGATGTGCGAGTGCAACGCGTCTGAGAAAAAACGCGAAACAAATGTTTAGGCAAGGAAACATTGTAATCGAAGGCAAAATGTAACGAGAAGCGGTATGGCATAAAGGACACCAACAGATGACATGTTCGAGAGCAACGCGCCTCGAAAAGGAAAGAAAAAATGAATGAGAACTGCAGAAGAAAATGCCTAGCAAAGGGAAAATGACATGGGGTGTCGGGTAAAGCTCCTTAAACGACCGAGATGTTCGAGTACAACGCGTCTGAGAATAAACGCGAATCAAATGTTTAGGAAAGGAAACACTGTAATCGGAGGCAAAATGTAACGGGAAGCGGTATGGCATAAAGGACATCAACAGATGACATGTTCGAGTGCACCGCGCCTCGAAAAGGAAGGAAAAAAAGAATGAGAACTGCAGAAGGAAATGCCTAGCAAAGGAAAAATGACATGGGGTGTCGGGTAAAGCTCCTTAAACGACCGAGATGTTCGAGTGCAACGCGTCTGAGAAAAAACGCGATACAAATGTTTAGGAAAGGAAACATTGTAATCGGAGGCAAAATGTAACGCGAAGCGGTATGGCATAAAGGACACCAAAACATGACATGTTCGAGTGCAACGCGCCTCGCAAAGGAAAGCACAAATGAATGAGAACTGCAGAAGAAAATGCCTAGCAAAGGAAAAATGACATGGGGTGTCGGGTAAAGCTCCTTAAACGACTGAGATGTTCGAGTGCAACGCGACTGAGAGAAAACGCGAAACAAATATTTAGGAAAGGAAGCATTGTAATCGGAGGCAAAATGTAACGGGAAGCGGTATGGCATAAAGGACATCAACAGATGACATGTTCGAGTGCAACGGGCCTCGAAGAGGAAGGAAAAAGATTAATGAGAACTGCAGAAGAAAATGCCTAGCAAAGGAAAAATGACATGGTGTGTCGGATAAAGCTCCTCAAACGACCGAGATGTTCGAGTGATACGCCTTTGAGAAAAAACGCGAAACAAATGTTTAGGAAAGGAAGCATTGTAATAGGAGGCAAAATGTAACGGGAAGCGTTATGGCATAGAGGACATCAACAGATGACATGTTCGAGTGCAACGCGCCTCAAAAAGGAAAGAAACAATGAATGAGAACTGCAGAAGAAAATGCCTAGCAAAGGGAAAATGACATGGGGTAAAGCTCCTTAAACGACCGAGATGTTCGAGTGCAACGCGTCTGACAAAAAGACGTAAACAAATGTATAGAAAGGAAACAATGTAATCGGAGGCAAACTGTACCGCGAAGCGGTAATGCATAAAGTACACCAACAGCTGACATGCTCGAGTGCAACGCGCCTCGAGAAGGAAAGAAAAAATGAATGAGAACTGCAGAAGATAATGCCTGGCAAAGAGAAAATGACATGGAGTGTCGGGTAAAGCTCCTTAAACGACCGAGATGTTCGAGTGCATCGCGTCTGAGAAAAAACGCAAAACAAATGTTTAGGAAAGGCAACATTGTAATCGGAGGCAAAATGTAACGCGAAGCGGTATGGCATAAAGGACACCAACAGATGACATGTTCGAGTGCAACGCGCCTCGAAAAGGAAAGAAAAAATGAATGAGAACTGCAGAAGATAATGCCTAGCAAAAGGAAAATGACATGGGGTGTCGGGTAAAGCTCCTTAAACGACCGAGATGTTCGAGTGCAACGCCTCTGTCAAAAAACGCGAAACAAATGTTTAGGAAAGGAAGCATTGTAATCGGAGGCAAAATGTAACGCGAAGCGGTGTGGCATAAAGGACACCAACAGATGACATGTTCGAGTGCAACGCGCCTCGAAAATGAAAGAAAAAATGAATGAGAACTGCAGAGGAAAATCCCTAGCAAAGGGAAAATGACATGGGGTGACGGGTAAAGCTCCTTAAGCAACCGAGAGGTTCGAGTGCAACGCGTCTGAGAAAAAACGCGAAACAAATGTTTAGGAAAGGAATCATTGTAATCGGAGGCAAAATGTAACGGGAAGCGATATGGCATAAAGGACATCAACAGATGACATGTTCGAGTGCAACGCGCCTCGAAAAGGAAAGAAAAAATGAATGAGAACTGCAGAAGAGAATGCCTAGCAAAGGGGAAAATGACATGGGGTGTCGGGTAAAGCTCCTTAAACGTCCGAGATGTGCGAGTGCAACACGTCTGAGAAAAAACGCGAAACAAATATTTAGGAAAGCCAACATTGTATACGGAGGCAAAATGTAACGCGAAGACGTATGGCATAAAGGACACCAACAGATGACATTTTCGAATGCAACGCGCCTCGAAAAGGAAAGAAAAAATGAATGAGAACTGCAGAAGAAAATGCCTAGCAAAGGGGAAAATGACATGGGGTGTCGGGTAAACTCCTTAAACGACCGAGATGTTCGAGTGCAACGCGTGTGAGAAAAAACGCGAAACAAATGTTTAGGAAAGGAAGCATTGTAATCGGAGGCAAAATGTCACGGGAAGCGGTATGGCATAAAGGACATCAACAGATGACATGTTCGAGTGCAGCGCGCCTCGAAAAGGAAAGACTTTGCAAGGCATTTTCTTCTGCAGTTCTCATTCATTTTTTCTTTCCTTTTCGAGGCGCGTTGCACTCGAAAGTGTCATCTGTTGGTGTCCTTTATGCCATACCGCTACGCGTTACATTTTGCCTCCGATTGCAATGTTTCCTTTCCTAAACATTTGTTTCGCGTTTTTTCTCAGACGCGTTGCACTCGCACATCTCGGACGTTTAAGGAGCTTTACCCGACACCTTATGTCATTTACCCTTTTGCTAGGCATTTTCTTCTGCAGTTTTCATTAATTTTTTCTTTCCTTTTCGAGGCGCGGTGCACTCGAACATGTCATTTGTTGATGTCCTTTATGGCAAACCGCTTCTCGTTACAGTTTGCCTCCGATTACAATGTTACCTTTCTTAAACATTTGTTTCTCGTATTTTCTCAGACGCGTTGTACTCGCACATCTCGGACGTTTAAGGGGCTTTACCCGACAACCAATGTCATTTTCCCCTTTGCTAGGCATTTTCTTCTGCAATTCTCATTCATTTCTTCTTTCCTTTTCTAGGCCCGTTGCATTCGAACATGTCATCTGTTGATGTCCTTTATGTCATACCCCTCCACGTTACATTTTGCCTCCGATTACAATGCTTCCTTTCCTAAACTTTAGTTTCGGGTTTTTCTCAGACGCGTTGCACTCGAAAATCACGGTCGTTTCAGGAGCTTTATCCGACACTCCATGTCATTTTCCCTTTGCTAGGCATTTTTTTATGCGGTTCTCATTCATTTTTTCTTTCCTTTTCGAGGCGCATTGCACTCGAACATGTCATCTGTTGGAGTCCTTTATGCCTAAGCGCTTCGCGTTACATTTTGCCTCCGATTACAATGTTTCCTTTCCTAAACATTTGTTTCGCGTTTTTTCTCAGACGCGTTGCACTCGAACATCTCGGTCGTTTAAGGAGTTTACCCGACACCCCATGTCATTTTCACCTTTGCTAGTCATTTTCTTCTGCAGTTCGCATTCATTTTTCTTTCCTTTTCGAGGCGCGTTGCATTCGAACATGTCATCTGTTGGTGTCCTTTATGCCATACCGCTTCCCATTACATTTTGTCTCCGATTACAATGTATCCTTTCCTAAACATTTGTTTCGCGTTTTTTTCTCAGACGCGTTGCACTCGAACATCTCGGTCGTTTAAGGAGCTTTACCCGACACCCCATGTCATTTTCCCTTTGCTAGGCGTTTTCTTATGCGGTTCTCATTCATTTTTTCTTTCTTTTCGAGGCGCATTGCACTCGAACATGTCATCTGTTGGTGTCCTTTATACCATACCGCTTCTCGTTACATTTTGCCTCAGATTACAATGTTTCCTTTCCTAAACATTTGTTTCGCGTTTTTTCTCAGACGCGTTGCATTCGCACATCTCGGACGTTGAAGGAGCTTTACCCGACACCCCATGTCATTTTCCCGTTTGATAGGCATTTTCTTTTGCAGTTCTCATTCATTTTTTCTTTCCTTTTCGAGGCGCGTTGCATCGAACATGCCATCTGTTGATGTCCTTTATGCCATACCGCTTCCCGTTACATTTTGCCTCCGATTACAATGCTTCCTTTCCTAAACATTTGTTTCGCGTTTTTTCTCAGACGCGTTGCACTCGAACATCTCGGTTGCTTAAGGAGCTTTACCCGACACTCCATGTCATTTTCCCTTTGCTAGGGATTTTCCTCTGCAGTTCTCATTCATTTTTTCTTTCCTTTTCGAGGCGCGTTGCACTCGAACATGTCATCTGTTGGAGTCCTTTATGCCATAACGCTTCACGTTACATTTTGCCTCAGATTACAATGCTTACTTTCCTAAACTTTAGCTTCGCGTTTTTTCTCAGACGCGTTGCACTCGAACATCTCGGTCGTTTAAGGAGCTTTACCCGACACCCCATGTCATTTTCCCTTTGATAGGCATTATCTTCTGCATTTCTGAATCATTTTTTCTTTCCTTCTCGAGGCGCGTTGCACTCGAACATGTCATCTGTTGGAGTCCTTTATGCCATACCGCTTCCCATTACATTTTGCCTCCGATTACAATGTTTCCTTTCCTAAACATTTGTTTCGCGTTTTTTCTCAGACGCGTTGCACTCGAACATTCGGACGTTTAAGGAGCTTTACCCTACCCGACTTCCCATGTCATTTACCCTTTCTAGGCATTTTCTTCTGCAGCTCTCATTCTTTTTTTCTTTCCTTTTCGAGGCGCGTTGCATTCGAACATATCATCTGTTGATGTCCTTTATGCCATACCGCTTCCCGTTACATTTTGCCTCCGATTACAATGTTTCCTTTCCTAAACATTTGTTTCGCGTTTTTTCTCACACGCGTTGCACTCGAACATCTCGGTCGTTTAAGGAGTTTACCCGACACCCCATGTCATTTTCCCCTTTGCTAGGCATTCTCTTCTGCAGTTCTCAATTATTTTTTTCTCCTTTTCGAGGCGCTTTGCGTTCGAACATGTCATCTGTTGATGTCCTTTATGCCATACCGCTTCCCGTTACATTTTGCCTCAGATTACAATGTTTCCTTTCCTAAACATTTGTTTCGCGTTTTTTCTCAGACGCGTTGTACTCGCACATCTCGGACGTTTAAGGAGCTTTAACTGATACCCCATGTCATTTTTCCTTTGCTAGGCATTTTCTTCTGCAGTTCTGATTCATTTTTGCTTTCCTTTGCGAGGCGCGTTGCAGTCTAACATGTCATCTTTTGGTGTCCTTTACGCCATACCGCTTCGCGTTACATTTTGCTTCCGATTACAATGTTTCCTTTCCTGTGCATTTGTTTTGGTGTTTTTTCTCATACGCGTTGCACTCGAACAACTCGGTCGTTTAAGGAGTTTTACCCGACAGCCCATGTCATTGTCCCTTTGTTGGCATTATCTTCTGCAGTTCTCATTCATTTTTCTTTCCTTCTCGAGGCGCGTTGCACTCGAACATGTCAGCTGTTGTGTACTTTATGCCATACCGCTTCGCGTTACATTTTGCCTCCGAATACAATGTTTTCTTTCCTAAACATTTGTTTCGCGTTTTTTCTCAGACGCGTTGCACTCGCACATCTCGGACGTTTAAGGAGCTTTACCCGACAACCAATGTCATTTTCCCCTTTGCTAGGCATTTTCTTCTGCAGTTCTCATTCATTTTTTCTTTGCTTTTCGAGGGGCGTTGCACTCGAACATGTCATCTGTTGATGTCCTTTATGCCATACCGCTTCGCGGTACAGTTTGCCTCCGATTACAATGTTTCTTTCCCAAAACATTTGTTTCGCGTTTTTTCTCATACGCGTTGCACTCGAACATCTCGGTCGTTTAAGGAGCTAGACCCGACACCCCAAGTCATTTTCCCTTTGATAGGCATTATCTTCTGCACTTCTCATTCATTTTTTCTTTCCTTCTCGAGGCGCGTTGCACTCGAACATGTCAGCTGTTGTGTACTTTATGCCATACCGCTTCGCGTTATATTTTGCCTCCGATTACATTGTCTCCTTTCTAAACATTTGTTTACGTGTTTTTGTCAGACGCGTTGCACTCGAACTTCTCGGTCGTTTAAGGAGCTTTACCCGACACCCCATGTCATTTTTCCTTTGCAAGGCATTTTCTTCTGCAGTTCTCATTCATTTTTGCCTTCCTTTGCGAGGCGCGTTGCACTCTAACATGTCATCTTTTGGTGTCCTTTACACAATACCGCTTCGCGTTACATTTTGCCTCCGATTACAATGTTTCCTTTCCTAAACATTTGTTTCGCGGTTTTCTCAGACGCGTTGCACTCGAACATCTCGGTCGTTTTAGGAGCTTTACCCAACACCCCATGTCATTTTCCCCTTTGCTAGGCATTCTCTTCTGCAGTTCTCATTCATTTATTCTTTCCTTTTCGAGGCGCGTTGCACTCGAACATGTAATCTGTTGGTGTCCTTTATGCCATACCACTTCTCATTACATTTTGCCTCCTATTACAATGCTTCATTTTCTAAACATTTGTTTCGCCTTTTCTTCTCAGGCGCGTTGCACTCGAACATTCGGACGTTTAAGGAGCTTTACCCTACCCGACTTCCCATGTCATTTACCCTTTCTAGGCATTTTCTTCTGCAGTTCTCATTCTTTTTTTCTTTCCTTTTCGAGGCGCGTTGCATTCGAACATATCATCTGTTGATGTACTTTATGCCATACCGCTACCCGTTACATTTTGCCTCCGATTACAATGTTTCCTTTCCTAAACATTTGTTTCGCGTTTTTTCTCATACGCGTTGCACTCGAACATCTCGTTCGTTTAAGGAGCTTTACCCGACACCCCATGTCATTTTCCCTTTGCTAGGCATTATCTTCTGCATTTCTGAATCATTTTTTCTTTCCTTCTCGAGGCACGTTGCACTCGAATATGTCAGCTGTTGTGTACTTTATGCCATACCGCTTCGCGTTACATTTTGCCTCCGAATACAATGTTTCCTTTCCTAAACATTTGTTTCGCGTTTTTTCTCAGACGCGTTGCACACGCACATCTCGGACGTTTAAGGAGCTTCACCCGAACCCAATGTCATTTTCCTCTTTGCTAGGCATTTTCTTCTGCAGTTCTCATTCATTTTTTCTTTCCTTTTCGAGGCGCGTTTCACTCGAATATGTCATCTGTTGATGTCCTTTATGCCATACCGCTTCGCGGTACAGTTTGCCTCCGATTACATTGTTTCCTTTCTAAACATTTGTTTACGTGTTTTTGTCAGACGCGTTGCACTCGAACATCTCGGTCGTTTAGGGAGCTTTACCCGACACCCCATGTAATTTTCCCGTCTGCTAGGCATTTTCTTTTGCAGTTCTCATTCATTTTTTCTTTCCTTTTCGAGGCGCGTTGCACTCGAACATGCCATCTGTTGATGTCCTTTATGCCATACCGCTTCCCGTTACATTTTGCCTCCGATTACAATGCTTCCTTTCCTAAACATTTGTTTCGCGTTTTTTCTCATACGCGTTGCACTCGAACATCTCGGTCGTTTAAGGAGCTTTACCCGACACCCCATGTCATTTTCCCCTTTGCTAGGGATTTTCCTCTGCAGTTCTCATTCATTTTTTCTTTCCTTTTCGAGGCGCGTAGCACTCGAACATGTCATCTGTTTGAGTCCTTTATGCCATAACGCTTCACGTTGCATTTTGCCTCCGAATACAATGTTTCCTTTCCTAAACATTTGTTTCGCGTTTTTTCTCACACGCGTTGCACTCGAACATCTCGGTCGTTTAAGGAGTTTACCCGACACCCCATGTCATTTTCCCCTTTGCTAGGCATTCTCTTCTGCAGTTCTCAATTATTTTTTCTCTCCTTTTCGAGGCGCTTTGCGTTCGAACATGTCATCTGTTGATGTCCTTTATGCCATACCGCTTCCCGTTACATTTTGCCTCAGATTACAATGTTTCCTTTCCGAAACATTTGTTTCGCGTTTTTTCTCAGACGCGTTGCACTCGAACATCTCGGACGTTTAAGGAGCTTTAACTGATACCCCATGTAATTTTTCCTTTGCTAGGCATTTTCTTCTGCAGTTCTCATTCATTTTTGCTTTCCTTTGCGAGGCGCGTTGCAGTCTAACATGTCATCTTTTGGTGTCCTTTACGCCATACCGCTTCGCGTTACATTTTGCTTCCGATTACAATGTTTCCTTTCCTGTACATTTGTTTCGCGTTTTTTCTCAGACGCGTTGCACTCGAACATCTCGGTCGTTTAAGGAGCTTTACCCGACACCCCATGTCATTTTCCCCTTTGCTAGGCATTCTCTTCTGCAGTTCTCATTCATTTTTTCTTTCCTTTTCGAAGCGCGTTGCACTCGATCATGTCATCTGTTGGTGTCCTTTATGCCATACCACTTCTCATTACATTTTGCCTCCGATTACAATGCTTCATTTTCTAAACATTTGTTTCGCCTTTTCTTCTCAGGCGCCTTGCACTCGAACATGTCGGACGTTTAAGGAGCTTTACCCGACTTCCCATGTCATTTTCCCTTTCTAGGCATTTTCTTCTGCAGTTCTCATTCTTTTTTTCTTTCCTTTTCGAGGCGCGTTGCATTCGAACATGTCATCTGTTGATGTCCTTTATGCCATACTGCTTCCCGTAACATTTTGCCTCCGATTACAATGTTTCTTTCCCAAAACATTTGTTTCGCGTTTTTTCTCATACGCGTTGCACTCGAACATCTCGTTCGTTTAAGGAGCTAAACCCGACACCCCAAGTCACTTTCCCTTTGATAGGCATTATCTTCTGCACTTCACATTCATTTTTTCTTTCCTTCTCGAGGCGCGTTGCACTCGAACATGTCAGCTGTTGTGTACTTTATGCCATACCGCTTCGCGTTACATTTTGCCTCCGAATACAATGTTTCCTTTCCTAAACATTTGTTTCGCGTTTTTTCTCAGACGCGTTGCACTCGCACATCTCGGACGTTTAAGGAGCTTTACCCGACACCCCATGTCATTTTTCCTTTGCAAGGCATTTTCTTCTGCAGTTCTCATTCATTTTTGCTTTCCTTTGCGAGGCGCGTTGCACTCTAACATGTCATCTTTTGGTGTCCTTTACACAATACCGCTTCGCGTTACATTTTGCCTCCGATTACAATGTTTCTTTCCTAAACATTTGTTTCGCGGTTTTCTCAGACGCGTTGCACACGAACATCTCGGTCGTTTTAGGAGCTTTACCCAACACCCCATGTCATTTTCCCCTTTGCTAGGCATTCTCTTCTGCAGTTCTCATTCATTTTTTCTTTCCTTTTCGAGGCGCGTTGCACTCGAACATGTAATCTGTTGGTGTCCTTTATGCCATACCACTTCTCATTACATTTTGCCTCCTATTACAATGCTTCATTTTCTAAACATTTGTTTCGCCTTTTCTTCTCAGGCGCGTTGCACTCGAACATCTCGGTCGTTTAAGGAGCTTTACCCGACACCCCATGTCATTTTCCCTTTGCTAGGCATTATCTTCTGCATTTCTGAATCATTTTTTCTTTCCTTCTCGAGGCACGTTGCACTCGAATATGTCAGCTGTTGTGTACTTTATGCCATACCGCTTCGCGTTACATTTTGCCTCCGAATACAATGTTTCCTTTCCTAAACATTTGTTTCGCGTTTTTTCTCAGACGCGTTGCACTCGCACATCTCGGACGTTTAAGGAGCTTCACCCGACAACCAATGTCATTTTCCTCTTTGCTAGGCATTTTCTTCTGCAGTTCTCATTCATTTTTTCTTTCCTTTTCGAGGCGCGTTTCACTCGAATATGTCATCTGTTGATGTCCTTTATGCCATACCGCTTCGCGGTACAGTTTGCCTCCGATTACATTGTTTCCTTTCTAAACATTTGTTTACGTGTTTTTGTCAGACGCGTTGCACTCGAACATCTCGGTCGTTTAGGGAGCTTTACCCGACACCCCATGTAATTTTCCCGTTTGCTAGGCATTTTCTTTTGCAGTTCTCATTCATTTTTTCTTTCCTTTTCGAGGCGCGTTGCACTCGAACATGCCATATGTTGATGTCCTTTATGCCATACCGCTTCCCGTTACATTTTGCCTCCGATTACAATGCTTCCTTTCCTAAACATTTGTTTCGCGTTTTTTCTCATACGCGTTGCACTCGAACATCTCGGTCTTTTAAGGAGCTTTACCCGACACCCCATGTCATTTTCCCCTTTGCTAGGGATTTTCCTCTGCAGTTCTCATTCATTTTTTCTTTCCTTTTCGAGGCGCGTTGCACTCGAACATGTCATCTGTTTGAGTCCTTTATGCCATAACGCTTCACGTTGCATTTTGCCTCCGAATACAATGTTTCCTTTCCTAAACATTTGTTTCGCGTTTTTTCTCACACGCGTTGCACTCGAACATCTCGGTCGTTTAAGGAGTTTACCCGACACCCCATGTCATTTTCCCCTTTGCTAGGCATTCTCTTCTGCAGTTCTCAATTATTTTTTCTCTCCTTTTCGAGGCGCTTTGCGTTCGAACATGTCATCTGTTGATGTCCTTTATGCCATACCGCTTCCCGTTACATTTTGCCTCAGATTACAATGTTTCCTTTCCGAAACATTTGTTTCGCGTTTTTTCTCAGACGCGTTGCACTCGAACATCTCGGACGTTTAAGGAGCTTTAACTGATACCCCATGTAATTTTTCCTTTGCTAGGCATTTTCTTCTGCAGTTCTCATTCATTTTTGCTTTCCTTTGCGAGGCGCGTTGCAGTCTAACATGTCATCTTTTGGTGTCCTTTACGCCATACCGCTTCGCGTTACATTTTGCTTCCGATTACAATGTTTCCTTTCCTGTACATTTGTTTCGCGTTTTTTCTCAGACGCGTTGCACTCGAACATCTCGGTCGTTTAAGGAGCTTTACCCGACACCCCATGTCATTTTCCCCTTTGCTAGGCATTCTCTTCTGCAGTTCTCATTCATTTTTTCTTTCCTTTTCGAAGCGCGTTGCACTCGATCATGTCATCTGTTGGTGTCCTTTATGCCATACCACTTCTCATTACATTTTGCCTCCGATTACAATGCTTCATTTTCTAAACATTTGTTTCGCCTTTTCTTCTCAGGCGCCTTGCACTCGAACATGTCGGACGTTTAAGGAGCTTTACCCGACTTCCCATGTCATTTTCCCTTTCTAGGCATTTTCTTCTGCAGTTCTCATTCTTTTTTTCTTTCCTTTTCGAGGCGCGTTGCATTCGAACATGTCATCTGTTGATGTCCTTTATGCCATACTGCTTCCCGTAACATTTTGCCTCCGATTACAATGTTTCTTTCCCAAAACATTTGTTTCGCGTTTTTTCTCACACGCGTTGCTCTCGAACATCTCGGTTGTTTAAGGAGTTTACCTGACACCCCATGTCATTTTCCCCTTTGCTAGGCATTCTCTTCTGCAGTTCTCAATTATTTTTTCTTTCCTTTTCGAGGCGCTTTGCGTTCGAACATGTCATCTGTTGATGTCCTTTATGCCATACCGCTTCCCGTTACATTTTGCCTCAGATTACAATGTTTCCTTTCCTAAACATTTGTTTCGCGTTTTTTCTCAGACGCGTTGTACTCGCACATCTCGGACGTTTAAGGGGCTTTAACTGATACCCCATGTAATTTTTCCTTTGCTAGGCATTTTCTGCTGCAGTTCTCATTCATTTTTGCTTTCCTTTGTGAGGCGCGTTGCAGTCTAACATGTCATATTTTGGTGTCCTTTACGCCATACCGCTTCGCGTTACATTTTGCTTCCGATTACAATGTTTCCTTTCCTGTACATTTGTTTCGCGGTTTTCTCAGACGCGTTGCACACGAATATCTCGGTCGTTTTAGGAGCTTTACCCAACACCCCATGTCATTTTCCCCTTTGCTAGGCATTCTCTTCTGCAGTTCTCATTCATTTTTTCTTTCCTTTTCGAGGCGCGTTGCACTCGAACATGTAATCTGTTGGTGTCCTTTATGCCATACCACTTCTCATTACATTTTGCCTCCTATTACAATGCTTCATTTTCTAAACATTTGTTTCGCCTTTTCTTCTCAGGCGCGTTGTACTCGAACATTCGGACGTTTAAGGAGCTTTACCCTTACCGACTTCCCATGTCATTTACCCTTTCTAGGCATTTTCTTCTGCAGTTCTCATTCTTTTTTTCTTTCCTTTTCGAGGCGCGTTGCATTCGAACATATCAGCTGTTGATGTCCTTTATGCCATACCGCTTCCCGTTACATTTTGCCTCCGATTACAATGTTTCCTTTCCTAAACATTTGTTTCGCGTTTTTTCTCATACGCGTTGCACTCGAACATCTCGGTCGTTTAAGGAGCTTTACCCGACACCCCATGTCATTTTCCCTTTGCTAGGCATTATCTTCTGCATTTCTGAATCATTTTTTCTTTCCTTCTCGAGGCACGTTGCACTCGAATATGTCAGCTGTTGTGTACTTTATGCCATACCGCTTCGCGTTACATTTTGCCTCCGAATACAATGTTTCCTTTCCTAAACATTTGTTTCGCGTTTTTTCTCAGACGCGTTGCACTCGCACATCTCGGACGTTTAAGGAGCTTCACCCGACAACCAATGTCATTTTCCTCTTTGCTAGGCATTTTCTTCTGCAGTTCTCATTCATTTTTTCTTTCCTTTTCGAGGCGCGTTTCACTCAAATATGTCATCTGTTGATGTCCTATATGCCATTCCGCTTCGCGGTACAGTTTGCCTCCGATTACATTGTTTCCTTTCTAAATATTTGTTTACGTGTTTTTGTCAAACGCGTTGTACTCGAACATCTCGGTCGTTTAAGGAGCTTTACCCGACACCCCATGTAATCTTCCCGTTTGCTAGGCATTTCCTTTTGCAGTTCTCATTCATTTTTTCTTTCCTTTTCGAGGCGCGTTGCACTCGAACATGCCATATGTTGATGTCCTTTATGCCATACCGCTTCCCGTTACATTTTGCCTCAGATTACAATGTTTCCTTTCCTAAACATTTGTTTCGCGTTTTTTCTCAGACGCGTTGTACTCGCACGTCTCGGACGTTTAAGGGGCTTTAACTGATACCCCATGTAATTTTTCCTTTGCTAGGCATTTTCTTCTGCAGATCTCATTCATTTTTGCTTTCCTTTGCGAGGCGCGTTGCAGTCTAACAAGTCATATTTTGGTGTCCTTTACGCCATACCGCTTCGCGTTACATTTTGCTTCCGATTACAATGTTTCCTTTCCTGTACATTTGTTTCGTGTTTTTTCTCATACGCGTTGCACTCGAACAACTCGGTCGTTTAAGGAGTTTTACCCGACAGCCCATGAAATTGTCCCTTTGTTGGCATTATCTTCTGCAGTTCTCATTCATTTTTCTTTCCTTCTCGAGGCGCGTTGCACTCGAACATGTCAGCTGTTGTGTACTTTATGCCATACCGCTTCGCGTTACATTTTGCCTCCGAATACAATGTTTTCTTTCCTAAACATTTGTTTCGCGTTTTTTCTCAGACGCGTTGCACTCGCACATCTCGGACGTTTAAGGAGCTTTACCCGACAACCAATGTCATTTTCCCCTTTGCTAGGCATTTTCTTCTGCAGTTCTCATTCATTTTTTCTTTGCTTTTCGAGGGGCATTGCACTCGAACATGTCATCTGTTGATGTCCTTTATACCATACCGCTTCGCGGTACAGTTTGCCTCCGATTACAATGCTTCCTTTCCTAAACATTTGTTTCGCGTTTTTTCTCAGACGCGTTGCACTCGAACATCTCGGTCGTTTAAGGAGCTTTACCCGACACCCCATGTCATTTTCCCCTTTGCTAGGCATTCTCTTCTGCAGTTCTCATTCATTTTTTCTTTCCTTTTCGAGGCGCTTTGCACTCGAACATGTCATCTGTTGGTGTCCTTTATGCCATACCACTTCTCATTACATTTTGCCTCCGATTACAATGCTTCATTTTCTAAACATTTGTTTCGCCTTTTCTTCTCAGGCGCCTTGCACTCGAACATGTCGGACGTTTAAGGAGCTTTACCCGACTTCCCATGTCATTTTCCCTTTCTAGGCATTTTCTTCTGCAGTTCTCATTCTTTTTTTCTTTCCTTTTCCAGGCGCCTTGCATTCGAACATGTCATCTGTTGATGTCCTTTATGCCATACTGCTTCCCGTAACATTTTGCCTCCGATTACAATGTTTCTTTCCCAAAACATTTGTTTCGCGTTTTTTCTCATACGCGTTGCACTCGAACATCTCGGTCGTTTAAGGAGCTAGACCCGACACCCCAAGTCATTTTCCCTTTGATAGGCATTATCTTCTGCACTTCTCATTCATTTTTTCTTTCCTTCTCGAGGCGCGTTGCACTCGAACATGTCAGCTGTTGTGTACTTTATGCCATACCGTTTCGCGTTACATTTTGCCTCCGAATACAATGTTTCCTTTCCTAAACATTTGTTTCGCGTTTTTTCTCAGACGCGTAGCACTCGCACATCTCGGACGTTTAAGGAGCTTTACCCGACAACCAATGTCATTTTCCCCTTTGCTAGGCATTTTCTTCTGCAGTTCTCATTCATTTTTTCTTTCCTTTTCGAGGCGCGTTGCACTCGAATATGTCATCTGTTAATGTCCTTTATGCCATACCGCTTCGCGGTACAGTTTGTCTCCGATTACATTGTTTCCTTTCTAAACATTTGTTTACGTGTTTTTGTCAGACGCGTTGCACTCGAACACCTCGGTCGTTTAAGGAGCTTTACCTTGACACCCCATGTCATTTTCCCCTTTGCTAGGCATTCTCTTCTGCAGTTCTCATTCATTTTTTCTTTCCTTTTCGAGGCGCGTTGCACTCGAACATGTCATCTGTTGGTGTGTTTTATGCCATAGCGCTTCTCATTACATTTTGCCTCCGATTACAATGCTTCCTTTCCTAAACATTTGTTTCGCCTTTTTTTCTCAGGCGCGTTGCACTCGCACATCTCGAACGTTTAAGGAGCTTTACCCGACTTCCCATGTTATTTTCCATTTCTAAGCATTTTCTTCTGCAGTTCTCATTCATTTTACCTTTCCTTTTCGAGGCGCGTTGCACTCGAACATGTCATCTGTTGATGTCCTATATGCCATACCGCTTCCCGTTACATTTTGCCTCCGATTACAATGCTTCCTTTCCTAAATATTTGTTTCGCGTTTTTTCTCAGACGGGTTGCACTCGAACATCTCGGTCGTTCAAGGAGCTTTACCCGACACCGCATGTCATTTTTCCTTTGCTAGGCATTTGCTTCTGCATTTCTCATTCATTTTTGCTTTCCTTTGCGAGGCGCGTTGCACTCGAACATGTCATCTTTTGGTGTCCTTTACGCCATACCGCTTCGCGTTACATTTTGCCTCCGATTACAATGTTTCCTTTCCTAAACATTTGTTTCGCGTTTTTTCTCAGACGCGTTGCACTCGAACATCTCGGTCGTTTAAGGAGCTTTACCCGACACCCCATGTCATTTTCCCTTTGATAGGCATTATCTTCTGCAGTTCTCATTCATTTTTTCTTTGCTTTTCGAGGCGAGTTGCACGCGAACATGTCATCTGTTGGTGGTCTTTATGCCAATCCGCTTCGAGTTACATTTTGCCTCCGAATACAATGTTTCCTTTCCTAAACATTTGTTTCGCGTTTTTTCTCAGACGCGTTGCACTCGCACTCTCCTTGTCATTTTCCCTTTGCTAGGCATTTTCCTCTGCGGTACTCATTCATTTATTTCGAGAGGCGTTGCACTCGAACATCTCACCTGTAGGTGTGCTTTACGCAATACCGCTTCTGGTTTCGTTTGGCTTCCGTTTACCGATTTTCCTTGGCTGAACACCTTTTTCACGATTTTTTTTTTTTTTTTTGGCGCGTTGCACTCGCACTTTTCTGTGCTTTTTGGAATACCCCTTGCCATTCCGGTTTCTTTCCGTTGATATGTTCCCTTTGATAGACATTATTTACTTTCTTTTGTCTTCCCGAGGCGCGTTGCACTCGTAACATCCCTCGTTCCGGGTTTTCTTTCTGGTGATCACGTATTCTCCTTTTCTTTATTTTTCTTTGTGAAGGCATTTTATTTCTTTCTCTTCGACCTTTCTTCGCAGGCGCGTTGCAGCTGCCCTATCTCGTGTAGGTGTACTTTACGTAATTCGCAACGTCTCATCATTTTCACATCAACAGTCGGGCCACCCGACAGACGGCACGTCGCTGGCCGGTAGTTCCGCCACGCTCCGCCTCGCTCCACCAGCTCCAAGCTCAGTCGACAGCAGACGGTACAGCGCTGCCCGGCAGCCGACCTCGCTCCGCCCGCCCTTCGTCACCCGCCAGCTGCCCCGAGCTTGAGACGCTTCAGTGTCGTTCCTACCACCGTCGAATCTATGGTTGTGAGGGCTTGGAGTTGACGGAAAGATCAGTGCGCAGCCCTCTCCTAGTAGCACTGACATCAGGAGGGAATTAACGGATCCTAGCTGAAACCCTCCGTGTGGCGCCATAAATTGCATTACAGCATCGTCGCGGCCCTCTGTCCAATGACACGGTTCATATGCGACAACACTGTCAATACACAGCGCTGAACTCTCTAATCTCCGAGTGATTGTTGTGTTCTCGAAACGCTCCGTTTCGCGCTTCTTGCGCGCATTGCGAGATTGTCGAGTGTAGAGATGTGTCCATGTAAAACGTGAACACAGCAGCAGTACGCGGTTCCTTCGCCAGGAGGAACCGCATTCGTTGTTCGCCAACGAGGCCCTTGGTCCGGTAGCTACGAGATCTAGGCAGCGCAATGCCGCGCTCCGGTCCCGTAAGGTTTACTCAGCGTTCGGGGGAATAAACGGCCAAGGTCTTAGCTGACGGCTTCAACCGTACCGACCGCCTACGAGCATGAGGCTGTGTGAACCCTGTGGTCGAGGACCTTACTGGTTAGGAAGGCTATACCTTCGGACCTCGTGTCTGTCTCTTGGCTTTAATGGAGAATTTTCCGGGACGACGATCGTCCCGGGATAGGAGAAATCCAGCTCCCTGGTTGATCCTGCCAGTAGTCATATGATTGTCTCAAAGATTAAGCCATGCATGTCTCAGTGCAAGCCGAATTAAGGTGAAACCGCGAATGGCTCATTAAATCAGTTATGGTTCCTTAGATGATGCACAGTTACTTGGATAACTGTGGTAATTCTAGAGCTAATACATGCAACTCGGTCCCGACCGGCGACGGAAGGGACGCTTTTATTAGATCAAAACCAATCGGTTCTTCGGGTCGTTTGCCTTGGTGACTCTGAATAAATTATGGCAGATCGCACGGCCCCCGAGCCGGCGACGCATCTTACAAATGTCTGCCTTATCAACTGTCGATGGTAGGTTCTGCGCCTACCATGGTTGTAACGGGTAACGGGGAATCAGGGTTCGATTCCGGAGAGGGAGCCTGAGAAACGGCTACCACATCCAAGGAAGGCAGCAGGCGCGCAAATTACCCACTCCCGTCGAAAAATAAGGATACGGGACTCATCCGAGGCCCCGTAATCGGAATGAGTACACTTTAAATCCTTTAACGAGTATCCACTGCAGGGCAAGTCTGGTGCCAGCAGCCGCGGTAATTCCTGCTCCAACAGCGTATATTAAAGTTGTTCCGGTTAAAAAGCTCGTAGTCGGACTTGTGTCCCACGCTGCCGGTTCACCGCCCGTCGGTGTTTAACTGGCATGCACGTACGGACGTCCTGCCGGTGGCCCGAGCCGGCGCGGGTCTCGCACCCATCGTCCGGGGAAGGCCTATCATACCCGTTGCGTTGCTCTTAACCGAGTGTCTCGTTGGGCCGGCACGTTTACTTTGAACAAATTAGAGTGCTTAAAGCAGGCAGCATCCGCCTGATTACCGAGTGCATGGAATAATGGAATAGGACCTCGGTTCTATTTTGTTGGTTTTCGGAATCCCCGAGGTAATGATCAATAGGGACAGACGGGGGCATTCGTATTGGGACGTTAGAGGTGAAATTCTTGGATCGTCGCAAGACGGACCGAAGCGAAAGCACTTGCCAAGTATGTTTTCTCTGATCAAGAACGAAAGTTAGAGGTTCGAAGGCGATCAGATACCGCCCTAGTTCTAACCATAAACGATGCCAGCCAACAATCCGCCGAAGTTCCTCCGAGGACTCGGCGGGCGGCTTCCGGGAAACCAAAGCTTTTGGGTTCCGGGGAAAGTATGGTTGCAAAGCAGAAACTTAAAGGAATTGACGGAAGGGCACCACCAGGAGTGGAGCCTGCGGCTTAATTTGACTCAACACGGGAAACCTCACCAGGCCCGGACACCGGGAGGATTGACAGATTGAGAGCTCTTTCTTGATTCGGTGGGTGGTGGTTCTTAGTTGGTGGAGCGATTTGTCTGGTTAATTCCGATAACGAACGAGACTCTAGCCTGCTAACTAGTCGCTTCCGGTATCCCCTGTGCTACCGGCGACTCCTGATCTTCTTAGAGGGACAGGCGGCT